>OY743145.1:32040479-32067002 GCA_963555695.1 Dasypolia templi | reverse complement strand
TTCGTTCATCGACTTGTAAAATTTTTACAATATTTTTCTTCACGAAAAACTAAATTAAATTTTTATCTCAAAATTTTCTTCTAAATCCACGTTGGTCTTAATTACAATAGATACTTACCTGCCTTACCTGTATTCTGGTGCGCGTTCCGCGAGCTTGAGTCCAGTTTGGTAGTCGTAATTCCAGGTTTTCACTCAATTTTCAGTCGAAAAACACGTTTTTTGACCAAATTTCAAAATTTTTGTTCAGGAAAAATTTCAGTCACGCCTTAGATAGCTAGTACGCGCGGAGACGCGTCTTTTGACACCTCGCACGTGCGCCTAGCCCACATAGAACATCAAAAACAAAACCATCCATTTTATTCATTAATCTACGAAATCCACCTTAGGTAGACAGCAAATACATCAAATCGTTATAACTTTGCATCCAGGTGACGCATTTTGAAGCTGTTTTCAGCGTTTTTGATCTTAACTAGGCTCTGTCCTACTATCTGACTGTTTTAAATTGACTTAGACGCGAAAAAATTTTTCGTTCATCGACTTGTAAAATTTTTACAATATTTTTCTTCACGAAAAACTAAATTAAATTTTTATCTCAAAATTTTCTTCTAAATCCACGTTGGTCTTAATTACAATAGATACTTACCTGCCTTACCTGTATTCTGGTGCGCGTTCCGCGAGCTTGAGTCCAGTTTGGTAGTCGTAATTCCAGGTTTTCACTCAATTTTCAGTCGAAAAACACGTTTTTTGACCAAATTTCAAAATTTTTGTTCAGGAAAAATTTCAGTCACGCCTTAGATAGCTAGTACGCGCGGAGACGCGTCTTTTGACACCTCGCACGTGCGCCTAGCCCACATAGAACATCAAAAACAAAACCATCCATTTTATTCATTAATCTACGAAATCCACCTTAGGTAGACAGCAAATACATCAAATCGTTATAACTTTGCATCCAGGTGACGCATTTTGAAGCTGTTTTCAGCGTTTTTGATCTTAACTAGGCTCTGTCCTACTATCTGACTGTTTTAAATTGACTTAGACGCGAAAAAATTTTTCGTTCATCGACTTGTAAAATTTTTACAATATTTTTCTTCACGAAAAACTAAATTAAATTTTTATCTCAAAATTTTCTTCTAAATCCACGTTGGTCTTAATTACAATAGATACTTACCTGCCTTACCTGTATTCTGGTGCGCGTTCCGCGAGCTTGAGTCCAGTTTGGTAGTCGTAATTCCAGGTTTTCACTCAATTTTCAGTCGAAAAACACGTTTTTTGACCAAATTTCAAAATTTTTGTTCAGGAAAAATTTCAGTCACGCCTTAGATAGCTAGTACGCGCGGAGACGCGTCTTTTGACACCTCGCACGTGCGCCTAGCCCACATAGAACATCAAAAACAAAACCATCCATTTTATTCATTAATCTACGAAATCCACCTTAGGTAGACAGCAAATACATCAAATCGTTATAACTTTGCATCCAGGTGACGCATTTTGAAGCTGTTTTCAGCGTTTTTGATCTTAACTAGGCTCTGTCCTACTATCTGACTGTTTTAAATTGACTTAGACGCGAAAAAATTTTTCGTTCATCGACTTGTAAAATTTTTACAATATTTTTCTTCACGAAAAACTAAATTAAATTTTTATCTCAAAATTTTCTTCTAAATCCACGTTGGTCTTAATTACAATAGATACTTACCTGCCTTACCTGTATTCTGGTGCGCGTTCCGCGAGCTTGAGTCCAGTTTGGTAGTCGTAATTCCAGGTTTTCACTCAATTTTCAGTCGAAAAACACGTTTTTTGACCAAATTTCAAAATTTTTGTTCAGGAAAAATTTCAGTCACGCCTTAGATAGCTAGTACGCGCGGAGACGCGTCTTTTGACACCTCGCACGTGCGCCTAGCCCACATAGAACATCAAAAACAAAACCATCCATTTTATTCATTAATCTACGAAATCCACCTTAGGTAGACAGCAAATACATCAAATCGTTATAACTTTGCATCCAGGTGACGCATTTTGAAGCTGTTTTCAGCGTTTTTGATCTTAACTAGGCTCTGTCCTACTATCTGACTGTTTTAAATTGACTTAGACGCGAAAAAATTTTTCGTTCATCGACTTGTAAAATTTTTACAATATTTTTCTTCACGAAAAACTAAATTAAATTTTTATCTCAAAATTTTCTTCTAAATCCACGTTGGTCTTAATTACAATAGATACTTACCTGCCTTACCTGTATTCTGGTGCGCGTTCCGCGAGCTTGAGTCCAGTTTGGTAGTCGTAATTCCAGGTTTTCACTCAATTTTCAGTCGAAAAACACGTTTTTTGACCAAATTTCAAAATTTTTGTTCAGGAAAAATTTCAGTCACGCCTTAGATAGCTAGTACGCGCGGAGACGCGTCTTTTGACACCTCGCACGTGCGCCTAGCCCACATAGAACATCAAAAACAAAACCATCCATTTTATTCATTAATCTACGAAATCCACCTTAGGTAGACAGCAAATACATCAAATCGTTATAACTTTGCATCCAGGTGACGCATTTTGAAGCTGTTTTCAGCGTTTTTGATCTTAACTAGGCTCTGTCCTACTATCTGACTGTTTTAAATTGACTTAGACGCGAAAAAATTTTTCGTTCATCGACTTGTAAAATTTTTACAATATTTTTCTTCACGAAAAACTAAATTAAATTTTTATCTCAAAATTTTCTTCTAAATCCACGTTGGTCTTAATTACAATAGATACTTACCTGCCTTACCTGTATTCTGGTGCGCGTTCCGCGAGCTTGAGTCCAGTTTGGTAGTCGTAATTCCAGGTTTTCACTCAATTTTCAGTCGAAAAACACGTTTTTTGACCAAATTTCAAAATTTTTGTTCAGGAAAAATTTCAGTCACGCCTTAGATAGCTAGTACGCGCGGAGACGCGTCTTTTGACACCTCGCACGTGCGCCTATCCCATATAAAACGTCAAAAAATTGCCCGCCCACCCTCCCAGTCCTCACTGGCCAGGTAAACTTTTCATTTTGCCAAGGAAAAATATTTTTGGAACTTTGCAATAAATACATTCAAAATCTGTAGTTTTGAGGCCTATTGTCACCTGCTAGCATTTTATTGACTGATTTCTATTTGACATTGTACAGTCCTAGATACAGGGCTAGTATTTTACACTTTTTATATTTTTATATTATACGCTGGTCCCCCCTTTACAGGGACTCAGTATAAGTGACCTCTGACAAAACAGTCTTTCCGCAGTCTCAAACTTGTGAACACCTATAATGTTTAGTATAAGGACCCCGGTGAGTAAAGTCAGGGTCTCAGAGGAGACTTCAGACTCGGGAAACCCTCCACCAGCACAGGCTGGCCCGTCGGTTAGGCGTAGTGTGGGAGAATGGGAGGCCGACAGACTAAAGCCTAGACAACTTTTGAAAACACCAACGCCTCCGAAAAAGGCTCCACTGACTACTCCCCCTAAAATGAAACCAAAAGGAACACTCGCACAGCAGAGTAAGCTGGAGGGAACTGAAGGGAGCTCGCCCCGGGAAGCGCAACCCGTGAGGTACGCAAATAGAACCACCGAGGCAAAGGCGTGTCTCTCAAAAGCGAAAATACAGCTTTTGAGTTCCCGAAATCTCAAAAAGGAAATTAAGGACGAACTCACGAGGGCTGTCGAAAGGCTGTACCAGTTAGTGAAGGAGGCTGAGGTCGAGAGAGGAAAAGGAGCCGAGGGAAATGTTGAACCCGAAAAGGCTGTAGAAGACCAGAGGCCGACCTTGGGTGAACCGACAGAGCTCATGAAGCAGCTTATGGCGAACCTCCAACAGCACAACCAGGCATTGGAGGAATGCAAACAGCACACACGGGCTCTGTCGGAGCAGCTCAAGGAGTCCCCTCGCTACGTCGCAGGCCAGGGCCGAACCTTCGCGGAAATAGCCGCTGGCACAAAGCAACGTATCCAAGAGCCTCTTCACTCGGTAGTAATATCATCTACAAATGATCAGGACACCGGTGAAGAGGTTCTTGAGAAGCTCAGGACGGCGGTCGATGCCAGAAACGAAGGCACTAGGGTGGAACGGCTGCGCAAGGCGAGGGACCAGAAGGTTGTGGTCGGCTTTAGGTCGAGGGAAGAACTTACCAAAGTGACCGAACGAATTAGGAAAACGGGTGGTCTGGTGGTGGAGGAGGTTAAAAACAAGGACCCGCTTGTCATAATTAAGGACGTCCTCTCTTGCCACTCTGATGTGGAGGTTATCCAAGCCATGCAACGACAGAACACCCACCTTATCGGGGACGTACCTGCGGAGGATTTGCGGTTGGGGGTGAAGTACCGTCGTAGGGCGAGGAACCCTCATATGTGCCACATCATTCTGCAGGTGTCCCCTACAGTATGGCAGAGGCTGACATTGGCGGGTCGCGTGCACATTGACCTACAGCGAGTGCGAGTGCAGGACCAGTCTCCACTGGTGCAGTGCACTCGCTGTCTGCGCTTCGGCCATAGCCGAAAACTGTGCACGCAACCCGCCGATCTCTGCATCCACTGCGGTGACCCCCACATGAGAGCGGACTGCCCGTCACGGCTGGCGGCGGAGGCACCTAAGTGTCACAATTGCCTATCGGCCAAGCTGGACAGGACCGACCACAACGCCTTCGACAGTGAGTGCCCTACACGCGTGAAATGGGACGCATTGGCGCGCCTGTCGGTGGCGTACTGCTAAGGTGGTCCCAGGTATCCCAGGCAGTAAGACCCGAACTCACCTTAGTGAGTGCTCAAACTACCGGGTGATCCAAGCGAATCTGCAGAGGAAGAACCTTGCAACCCAAGAGCTCATGTTAGTGGCTAGTGAGCGGAGGGTGTCTTTCGCACTGCTCCAGGAGCCATATGTGGGTGGGATTAAAAGGATGCGAGACTACCGGGGAGCGAGAGTCTATCAGTGCGAGGAACAAGGAAGTGGAACTGTGAAGGCGGCAATAGTCGTCTTCGATCAAGACCTGGACGTAACGCAGTGTCCAAAACTCACCACCAATAACATCACGGTGGTGAGGATCCGAACCAGCGCCTGGGAAATCGCCGTAGTCTCCTTTTATTTTGAACCTGGCCAGCCCATACAACCATACCTTGAGCAGCTTCTGCAGATTCATGAGTATATAGGACAAACAAAATGTGTTATAGGTGGCGACGCAAACGCTAAGAGTACCTGGTGGGGTAGCCTAGTTGTGGATGACAGGGGTGAAGAAATGTCAGGGACACTAGACGAAATGTGCTTGCAGGTGCTCAACGTCGGAAACACGCCAACTTTCGACACCATCAGGGGTGGCAAATCATATACCAGCTTCGTTGATATAACAGCGTGTTCAACAGATATGCTGGACCTGGTGGAGGACTGGAGGGTTGAGGAAGGCATCACGAGCTCGGACCACAACGGTATTGTATTTAAAATTAAACTTCAAAAAGCAAAAGGAACAAATATTAGAAGAACCACCAGAATTTACAACTCAAGAAAAGCAAATTGGAGTCAATTTCATGAGAAATTGGCCCAATTAAAAGTAGATTACAACCTTAACTCAACAGAAATAAATAAAATTAATAATAAAATAGATTTAGAAAATAGTGTTAACAGCTACATAAGCACCATTACCGAAACATGTAATGAAACTTTGCCAAAAATTAAAAATAATGAGATACTTACAATACCGTGGTGGTCAACCGAGCTCGCCAATATGATGAATGAGGTAAACACCCGAAGACGCCGCATTCGATGCGCTGCACCAGTCCGGAGAGCGAAGGTCGTCGAGGAGTACCTGCAAGCGAAAGAAAATTATGAGTCCAAAGCCAAAAAGGCGCAGATTACTAGTTGGAAGGGGTTCTGTGAAAAGCAAGACAAGGAAGGAGTTTGGGAAGGCATCTACAGGGTTTTGGGCCGGACAGCTAAAAGACACGAGGACTTGCCTCTAGTAAGGGATGGGGTGCCACTCGATGGTAAGGATTCGGCATCACTGCTGGCGGAGACCTTCTACCCCGAAGACCTGGAAGAGGACGATAACGACGACCACCGTCGGATACGAAAAGCGGCCAGTCGTGTAAACGAGTGGGCGCATGATGAACACCATGACCCACCGTTTACACAACAGGAGCTAAAAACCGCGGTGGAAAGCTTTAACCCGAAGAAGGCACCGGGGGCGGACGGTCTCACAGCCGACATCTGTGCCCAAGCCATATTCCGGGACCCTGGGTTGTTTCTTGTATTGGCCAACAAGTGCCTCGAGCAGGGCCACTTCCCCGGACCCTGGAAGGTGGCCACAGTGGTGATACTCCGGAAGCCAGGAAAGGACTGTTACACCACCCCAAAGTCCTACAGGCCGATCGGCCTCCTACCAGTCCTGGGTAAAATACTAGAGAAAATGTTGGTAGCCAGGTTAAAGTGGCATCTGATCCCGCGGTTGAGTACTCGTCAGTTTGGCTTCATGCCCCAGAAGAGCACCGAGGACTCCCTCTACACCATGATACAACACATCAAAGCAAAGCTGAACCAAAGGAAGCTGATCACTGTTGTGTCGCTTGACATAGAGGGGGCTTTCGACAGCGCATGGTGGCCGGCTATTAGAACCAGACTGGCTGAGGAAAGATGCCCGGTGAACCTCAGACGGATGCTGGACAGCTACCTGGCTGGTAGGAGTGTCCGAGTAAGGTACGCCGGAGCAGAGTGTCACAGGAGCACGAACAAGGGGTGCGTTCAGGGGTCGATTGGTGGTCCGATCCTCTGGAACGTACTTTTGGATCCTCTGTTAAAGGGGCTGGAAGAGCGCGGGGATCACTGCCAGGCTTTCGCCGACGACGTTGTGATGATCTTCGACGGTGACACAGCATTGGAGGTCCAAAGAAGTGCCAATGCCGCCCTCGAGTATGTTCGAAGGTGGGGCATCCGAAATAAGCTGAAGTTCGCACCACACAAAACCTGTGCGATGGTAGTGACCAGGAAGCTAAAGTACGATGTCCCGCTTTTGAGCATGGGCGGGGTTGGCATTGGCATGTCTAAGGAAGTAAAAATACTGGGGCTCACAATCGACCATCAGCTCACTTTCAACACCCACGCCGCTAACGTGTGCAGAAAAGCTGCCAATATTTATAAACAACTGTCGAGAGCGGCCAAAGTGAGCTGGGGTCTGCACCCGGAGGTCATACGGAGCATTTACACGGCGGCGGTGGAGCCGGTAGTGATGTACGCGGCAAGCGCCTGGGCGCCGGCTACAAAGAAGATCGGAGTGCAGAAAATGCTGAACACGGTGCAACGAGGATTCGCCCAAAAGCTCTGCAAATCCTACCGCACCGTTTCGCTGAACGCGTCCCTGCTGCTGGCTGGGATACTCCCACTCGACCTTCGAATACAGGAAGCAGCCGCTCTGTACGAGGCAAAGAGAGGGGTACCACAGCCAGCCCTTGCGGACAGGGAGGTGGAGCGTGTGGTGGCATTTGCGGAGACGCCACATCCGGCGAAACATATGGCCATGGAGTTCATGAGTCTGGAGGACCAGTCTCTTGTGGACACCCACAACAACCAGGCGATCCGGTTCTTCACCGATGGCAGCAGGATTGCGGGCAAGGTCGGAGCAGCACTGTCCCTGTGGGACGGCAATGCCGAGATCAAGTCCGTAAAGCTTAGCTTGCCGTCGTGCTGCACGGTCTACCAGGCGGAACTCCTGGCCTTATGCGTAGCCACAAGGGAAATTCTCAAGCGCAAAGAGGGAACCTTTGGAATCTATAGTGACTCAAAGGCTGCACTACAAACAGTCACGAACCAGGGTTCCCTCCACGCCCTGGCGGTGGAGGCGAGAGCTAACATGGGCGCGGCTTTGTCCCAGAGCAAAGATGTTTCCTTGTTCTGGGTTAAAGCTCACGCCGGGCTGGAAGGCAACGAACGCGCAGACCACCTAGCGAAAGAAGCTGCACTCCGGTTGAAAAAGAAGCCGGACTACGACCGTTGCCCGGTTTCATTCGTCAAGCGGCAGATCCGTTTGGGGTCGCTCGACGAATGGAACCGGAGATACAAAACCGGCGAGACAGCCTCCGTCACAAAGATGTTTTTCCCGGACGCGATTGATGCGTTTAAAATCGTAAGTAAAGTGGCACCTACCGGAGTAATAACACAGATCTTGACCGGACACGGTGGGTTTTCCGAATACCTGCATCGGTTTAGGTGTAAGGAGAGCTCATCGTGCATCTGTGAACCGAATGTGTCAGAATCTGTTCCTCACATATTGACCGAATGCCCTGCGTTTGAAACAGAACGAATGAATGCGGAGTTTAGACTGGACACGGAGCTAACTAAGGAAAATGTAAACAAAATAATGGCAACTAACAAACTACGTAAAATCTTTTTGGAATACTGCACAGTAATAGCTACAAGGGTTATGAAGAGAAATAAAGAAACCTAAAACTGTGTGTTTAATATATTAACGTGTAAACAAGAAAGCAAACAATAAATTAATAGATTTAAAAAGTAAAGTAAACATAAATATGAGGCAGTAAAGGAAGCAAACAGAAAAAAGAAGAAATAAATAAATCGATATAAAAAATCAGTCATATCAATGGAAAAGACAAATAATATTAAAAAATTTCATTAAAAAGGTCTCTGACTATGTCAGGGGGACACTTGCAAAAGCAGGAGTGGGTTTTAGCCGGTAAGAGTCCGGCACTGCCCAGACTGGCTCACTAGTGAGGCAGTCTGGGCGTCCATGAGGATTTCCCACTCCTGCTAAAACAAAAAAAAAAAAAAAAAAAAAAAAAAAAAAAAAACCTAACCTAACCTAACCTAACCTAACCTAACCTAACCTAACCTAACCTAACCTAACCTAACCTAACCTAACCTAACCTAACCTAACCTAACCTAACCTAACCTAACCTAACCTAACCTAACCTAACCTAACCTAACCTAACCTAACCTAACCTAACCTAACCTAACCTAACCTAACCTAACCTAACCTAACCTAACCTAACCTAACCTAACCTAACCTAACCTAACCTAACCTAACCTAACCTAACCTAACCTAACCTAACCTAACCTAACCTAACCTAACCTAACCTAACCTAACCTAACCTAACCTAACCTAACCTAACCTAACCTAACCTAACCTAACCTAACCTAACCTAACCTAACCTAACCTAACCTAACCTAACCTAACCTAACCTAACCTAACCTAACCTAACCTAACCTAACCTAACCTAACCTAACCTAACCTAACCTAACCTAACCTAACCTAACCTAACCTAACCTAACCTAACCTAACCTAACCTAACCTAACCTAACCTAACCTAACCTAACCTAACCTAACCTAACCTAACCTAACCTAACCTAACCTAACCTAACCTAACCTAACCTAACCTAACCTAACCTAACCTAACCTAACCTAACCTAACCTAACCTAACCTAACCTAACCTAACCTAACCTAACCTAACCTAACCTAACCTAACCTAACCTAACCTAACCTAACCTAACCTAACCTAACCTAACCTAACCTAACCTAACCTAACCTAACCTAACCTAACCTAACCTAACCTAACCTAACCTAACCTAACCTAACCTAACCTAACCTAACCTAACCTAACCTAACCTAACCTAACCTAACCTAACCTAACCTAACCTAACCTAACCTAACCTAACCTAACCTAACCTAACCTAACCTAACCTAACCTAACCTAACCTAACCTAACCTAACCTAACCTAACCTAACCTAACCTAACCTAACCTAACCTAACCTAACCTAACCTAACCTAACCTAACCTAACCTAACCTAACCTAACCTAACCTAACCTAACCTAACCTAACCTAACCTAACCTAACCTAACCTAACCTAACCTAACCTAACCTAACCTAACCTAACCTAACCTAACCTAACCTAACCTAACCTAACCTAACCTAACCTAACCTAACCTAACCTAACCTAACCTAACCTAACCTAACCTAACCTAACCTAACCTAACCTAACCTAACCTAACCTAACCTAACCTAACCTAACCTAACCTAACCTAACCTAACCTAACCTAACCTAACCTAACCTAACCTAACCTAACCTAACCTAACCTAACCTAACCTAACCTAACCTAACCTAACCTAACCTAACCTAACCTAACCTAACCTAACCTAACCTAACCTAACCTAACCTAACCTAACCTAACCTAACCTAACCTAACCTAACCTAACCTAACCTAACCTAACCTAACCTAACCTAACCTAACCTAACCTAACCTAACCTAACCTAACCTAACCTAACCTAACCTAACCTAACCTAACCTAACCTAACCTAACCTAACCTAACCTAACCTAACCTAACCTAACCTAACCTAACCTAACCTAACCTAACCTAACCTAACCTAACCTAACCTAACCTAACCTAACCTAACCTAACCTAACCTAACCTAACCTAACCTAACCTAACCTAACCTAACCTAACCTAACCTAACCTAACCTAACCTAACCTAACCTAACCTAACCTAACCTAACCTAACCTAACCTAACCTAACCTAACCTAACCTAACCTAACCTAACCTAACCTAACCTAACCTAACCTAACCTAACCTAACCTAACCTAACCTAACCTAACCTAACCTAACCTAACCTAACCTAACCTAACCTAACCTAACCTAACCTAACCTAACCTAACCTAACCTAACCTAACCTAACCTAACCTAACCAGTCTTCCGGCACCCCCCGCCGTGAACAGATCATTTTTAAGTCGCTCCGCGCTCGAAAAATCACAAAAATCGGTTTTTTACGCAAAAAGTATAAGTGTTATACCTTTTTAGAACCGCGCTGTTGAGACGCAGGTTGTTGTGAAAACAAAAGTGTAAAAAGTGCGAAATAGTGCAAGTTATTCAAGAAAAACCAACTCAGAAAAGCTTTGGAGCTCGACGCTGCTCGATTTTGAGTGGTGGCATTAAAATCGGCAAATGCAGTTTTGTGGGGCTAGTGAACACCTATCTCTGGATACCCACCTTACAAAATTCTGATCAGGGAATCCGGAGATACAAGCAAAAAAACAAAAACCTCGTGGCACCTGGATACAGATCCCGAGGGTTCCCACTGGATCAAACTGGGAAAACTGAACTCTGCACAGACGAGGAGCTGGGAGACTACCAGAAACTGAAGAATTTCAACAAGGATCACCAGGAAAATAAGGTCGGAAGTTTCACAAATTTTCAAAATTTATTCCCGGTGAAATAAGAACGGCGACATACCCTTTTTATTGACGAGAAAAATCTGGCTTCACCAGTTCTATTTGTATTCTAAATTTGGATTAAATCCATTGAGTAGTTTTTAAGATATTAAGCTTTTAAATCTATAAAAATTCGGGGGTTGGTTGTTTCAACCCCTAATAATTCTAAAAAATTTAATTATATTTCTTCAGTGCCTTAGTTAGGAAACTGTATAGTCTTTTTTATGTAAAACCTTTATTAATCCTATATATTTACCTTTTAAATTTAGAAATTTCTATAAACTGATTTATTACACTTAAAGATACCCCTTCAGGGCAAAATAAAATATAATTTTTGGTATTACAATAAAATATAATTTTTGGTATTACCGGATAGGGAATATTGTCCTCTATCTTGTAAAGTTTTTAAAATCCACCCGCACTATACAGTTACATAGTTATAAGTAAAATAAGATCTACATACCTAGGCTGTCAAATTTTAGAAGTCCTCCAGGGTAGTAAATAGATAATAAAATCAAAATTAAAAAATAAGAATAGATTAAATTAGCATATATTTTAAAAATCTTAGAGATAAAAATAAATTTTACTGAACATAAAAGTATTTATAAGACATAACATCCTTCACAAAACTTTATTTGTATAGCTAGGGGTTGAAATTGGGAGATACACACCCCAAATCACGGGAGCACATAACTATACACCGGACCTACACCTTAGCCAAAAGTTAGATTTTTCGGTGCAGGGGAACACAAAAACCAACCGCATTTGCGGCTGTGAAAAACTAACCCTCATATTTGCGTACACCCCAAAGACATACCCCCTTAGCCGAAAAATCTGATTTATATGCGGAAGTAAAGGGCAACTCTCCCTCTCTAAGCCTGTACCATCAAACCCCACGCGCCGTTGGAAGGAGAAGGATAAAAACCCCTGGAGGGAAACTAGTCCTCAAGACATATTTGAAAAATTATTGTTGTGACTAAAAGTTGGTTCACCAACCGGGGACTGAACCCAGGACTTTTAAAAACCTTAAAACGGGCATAACTCGAAAACGGAGCTAGTTAGCCCGATTTTGACACCGACCTTGAGTATATACAGTAACACTCCCAGTGCCACCCTCTATCGATTCCCCCCCCTTATTTAAATAATTAAATAATTTATTGACTCCTCCCCCATACAATCACCCTCTGTGGCCCTCAGCCTAACAAACATCCTATAAGTCTTAAAAGCCCCGTTTTGAATTAAATTATTTAGCTGAAATTTATTTATTGTCCCCTTAGAGCCCCCTTCAAATTATTGTTTTATAACAAATTAATTTTATTGCCCCCCTTTAAATTATTATTTACAACTAATCCCCCTTTAACTCATTAATCCTACTTTATTGTCCCTTATATTATAATACTTCTATTCGTCCCCCCAGAACCCCCTTTTAACTTATTTACTTAACTAATCCTTAGTATATTGCCCCCTCTTAAAATTTTAATTTTAAATTTTTATTAGCCTTCCAGACTCCCCTAAATTTACCTATTTATTAAATTCTGGATAACTGCCCCTCTTAATATTAATAAACTTAGCCCCCCCCTGTAACTTATTATATATTTAATTTTAGGTTAAATTGCCCCCTTCTATTGTTTAAACTTATACCCCCCATTAATTTATTTACTTAATTAAATCTTAATTAATTTTATTGCCCCCTTTAAATTATTATCTTAAAATTAGACCCCCCTTTTATTTTGTTAATTAACAAAATCTTAGCTTATTGTCCCCTTTTCATTAACAATTAAATTGCTAGACCCCCCTTTAATATATTTATTTAAATAAAATTTTAATTATTTGCCCCCTCTCTAATATAAGTTTCACTTGCCGCTTAGACCCCCTCTCTAATTTATTTATTTAAATAAAATTTTCGATTATTGCCCCCCTTTAAAATTAACAAAAATTTTAAAGTAACTAATATCTTAAGCCCACCAGACTCCCCTAAATTTACTTATAAATTAAATTCTAGTTTATTTATTTAAATTTAGCCCCCCCCCCCCCAATTCAATACTTAATATAAAATTAGCTTAAATCAACCCCCTCTATTGTTTAAACTTATACCCCCCCTCTAATTTACCTATTTAATTAAATCTTAATTAATTTTATTGCCCCCTTTTATAATAATCTTAAATTTGTTAATTAACATAAGCTTAGTTTATTTTCCCCTTTTTAACAATTAATTTGCTAGACCCCCCTTTAATATATTTATTTAAATAAAATTTTTAATTATTTGCCCCCTCTCTATTATAAGTTTCACTTGCCGCTTAGACCCCCTCTCTATTTTATTTATCTAAACAAATTTTTCGATTATTGCCCCCCTTTAAAATTAACGAAAATTTTAAAACTAATTAATATACATAAATATACTTTATAAATTAAATTAACATTTGATAGATAAATAAATAAATAAAAAGCCCATTTTTACACGCCCCCCAAAAAACTTTTAAATCCCCATATATCCGAAACGGCTGGGAATATCCAAATTCTGAGCAAATTTCCCCCCCCCTCTTAGTACTCCCCGCCTCAGTTAGTACCTAGTTTCAGATAGACCCCCTAGACCCCCTTTTTGACCCCTTTCTGTTTGACCCCCAAAAAATTTTTATTTGGCAGTATATTTACTTATATATATTGAAACCCCATCCCCCGTATTCCTCCCCCCCCTCACCTTTCAGCGTTACTTCACCCCCCGCGTCCTAACTCTGGAACCAGAGGTCGTAGACCAACCGAGTTTGGGGTCTTTGAAATCGGGAGGAAAAGATCTCTAAATTGGGTCCGACAAAAACTCGGAAACGCTATAAACTAATATAATTTAATTTATTTAATATATTTAATAGGTTGGTAACTTGGAGTGTTTCGACGAATCTGTCAGATAAGGGAGATTCATTAGGATTAGACTTAGACTAGGCTTTTTTTGAGCAACAGTTAGATTTAGGACAATTAAATTTTAGTATAAGATAACTTACGTCCAGGAGACGCATACTGAGTGTCGCTCAGTTTATATTTTTATTTTTACCTTGACAGCTATTTTGATAGCACCATTTTCACTGACGCACGTACCGCGAGCTTGAGTCAGGGATCACATTACATTAAACAGTTACACTAAACTCCACATTTTACACTTGTACAGTACACACTACACATCTTTGCCACGTTAATTGGGATATTTCTGTGACAATCCCCTCTATACAGGGATACAGAACTTCACCCCATTAACCTACTGTACATGAACAATACCTTCACCATCACACCATCGAGCAACGACATGTACCGTACGCCCGCAAAGAAGGACGTGAGCTCGCCGAGCTCCAAAGGCTCACCACACTCATCGGAGAAGGCAGGACCCTCGCTTCCTAGTGTGAGAAGAAGCATCGGGGAATGGGAGGCCGGGAAAGGCGAGCCTCAGACACAGTCCCCATTAAACCCTAACCTAAGCCCAAAGCGAGACACTACACCTCAGCCAACCACCAGCACCGCAGCACCTCCAAGGCGACCGAAGTCAAAATACCCCACCATCCTCGCGGAGGCAAGAGCATGCCACGACAAGGCAATGCTTCACCTCGGCAACTCGCGTAACCTCAAAACTGAAATCAAATTGGAGGTCACTGCGGCAATAGGAAGGCTATACCAGCTGGCAAAAGAGGCAGAAAAGGGCAAGGGTGAACACAACCAACAGAGGGTGGATGTGGGTCATAAGGACAAAGGAAAGGGAGATGAAATAGAGAGCATCACCTGGTTGCGCTCTGCACTAGAAGAGCAAGCTCAAATAGTGAAGGAGGGCAACCAGATGATAAAGGAACTAAAAGAGGCAATGCGAGAGCAAAAAGAAGCACAGGAGTCTCGAGACAAGGAGCGGCACAATGACGTAGAGGTGCTGAAGGAGATCCAGAAGCTCGGTGAAACCACTAAGGAAATGGGAAAAATGGTCACCGAATTGAAGGAGAAAACTCCTACTTATGCGGAGGCCCTGACCGCACCCCATAACACCTGGGGTCAGCGACAAAAGCACTCAGTCATTGTGTCGTCCGACGTCGCAATGGACACCAGTGCGGAGGTAGTGGGTAGGGTGAGGGAGGTGTTGGACGCGAGGAGGAGTGGCCTTCAAATAGAGAGGGTGAGAAAAATCAAGGACCAGAGGGTCCTATTAAGTTTTAATAACCGAGAGGAGATGGCAAGAACAACCGCCCATCTCAAGAAAGACGTACATTTAACGGTGGAAGAGGCAAAAAATCGGAACCCACTAGTAATAATTAAGGACCTCCTGGCGTACAATAGCGATGAGGACATATACAACGCATTGAAGGTCCAAAACGCCCGCCTATTTGAGGGCCTGTCGGCCGAGGAAGCGACCGCAGTGGTAAAATACCGGAGGAGGGCACGGAACCCTCTGGAGAACCATGTCGTCCTCCAGGTGACGCCAAAGCTATGGCAGAAGCTAACCACGGCCGGCAGGATCTTCATTGACCTACAAAGTGTCAGAGTCCAGGACCAAACTCCCCTCATACAGTGTACGAAGTGCCTGGCGTACGGACATGGTCGGAAATTGTGCACGGAGCCCGCAGACCTCTGCAACTATTGCGGGGGTCCTCATCTGAAGGCCGAATGCACCGTGCTGGCCACAGGAGATAGGCCAACATGCAAAAATTGTATCCGGGAAAAACACGACAACACAGGCCACAACGTTTACAACCAAGAGTGCCCGGTAAGAAGAAAATGGGAAGCACTGGCGAGATCGGCAATAGCCTATTGCTGAGGTGGTGTTAAGGGTAACAGGCAATATATCTCTTACTACAGTCACATACGCGGCCGGAGCCTGGGCTCCCGCTATGAAAAAGCTGGGGATACGAAGGAAGCTGGGCTCTGTCCAACGGGGATCCGTTCAGCCTGCCAAGCGAAGGGCCCTGGAGTTAATATGCCTGGCAGACAAACAGCTTGTGGACAGTTTGATGGTGCAGACAGTGCGAATAATCACTGACGGCAGCAAGACTGAGGGGAAAGTCGGAGCAGCATTATCCTTAAGGGATAATGTAGGTGAAATCTGGAAACTCAGTCTCAGCCTCGCCGCGTACTGCACTGTCTGCCAGGCAAAACTACAGGCCATTTGCAAGGCAATGGACGTGATCTTCCAACGCAAAGAGACGAGCTACGACCTGAACGGCGGCTCAATGTTAGCATTGCAGACGCCGGCAGACCGTGGCTCTCTCCATCCTCTGGCGGTCCGCGCGCGAGCCAATCTGGTTCTGGCGTTGGACCAAAGCAAAGATGTCTCCTTGTCTTGGTTCAAAGCCCATGCGGGCTTGCCGGGGAATGCGTGTGCTGACGGGCTTAGCTGCCCTCCGTATTGTGGAACAGGTGAGGCCACTAGCGTAAACACACACGTTCTGACGGGAAACGGTGGGCTCTCGGAATACTCGAATCGCTCCGGGTACAAAGGGAGCCCATCGTGTATCTGTCGGACAGACAAACACAAAACTGAACAATACATTCCAACCAACTGCCCCGAATATGCAATAGTCCAAACTCTCCCAAACCTTATGTTAAATAAAAGGAGTAGAAAAGGGCGCGGAGTATGTAATAGACGTAGCCAAGGCTGTCATAAGTAGAAACAAAACATTCGTATAATAGAGAAATATGCTAAACATATATTAGCAAAATATATTCGCTAGCATATAATGGATAAATAGTATAACAAGATAAGAAGGCACAAATAAAATACCAGCTTAGGCTGAGAGAATATACTCTGTAACCTGCTTATAAATTAATGTGTATGTTAAATATGGTGTTTATAATAGCAATAGATATAGGAATAAATTGTTATCTTGTATAAAATAGTAGTTATAAGATATATGCTGAACATATATTAGTAAAATATATTCGCCAGCATAAAACAGATAAATAGTTTAACAAAATAGGAAGGCACAAATAAAATATAAATATCAGGCTAAGAAAAAATACCCTGTACCCTATCGATAAATAAATGTATGTGTTTAAATATAGTGTTTGAAATAGTAATAGATATATAATGAAGTGTAATATTGTGTGTAAAATAGTGTTAAACATAAAATGTAACTAGTATAGGAAACATGTAATCCACATAGAATAAGTTGCAAGTACAAAATAAGTTAATGTATATTGTAAAACTGTAGAAAATAAGATGTATAATTAGGAAAAACTTTAATAAAGAGAATGTTACATTAAATAAAGAAATCCCTGAAGCATGTCCCACTCCATGACAATGAAGGTCCCTAATCATGTTAGGGGTTAGCTCGCGGGCCGGGCCTTGCGCCCGGACAGGAAAAAAAAAAAAAAAAAAAAACCTAACCTAACCTAACCTAACCTAACCTAACCTAACCTAACCTAACCTAACCTAACCTAACCTAACCTAACCTAACCTAACCTAACCTAACCTAACCTAACCTAACCTAACCTAACCTAACCTAACCTAACCTAACCTAACCTAACCTAACCTAACCTAACCTAACCTAACCTAACCTAACCTAACCTAACCTAACCTAACCTAACCTAACCTAACCTAACCTAACCTAACCTAACCTAACCTAACCTAACCTAACCTAACCTAACCTAACCTAACCTAACCTAACCTAACCTAACCTAACCTAACCTAACCTAACCTAACCTAACCTAACCTAACCTAACCTAACCTAACCTAACCTAACCTAACCTAACCTAACCTAACCTAACCTAACCTAACCTAACCTAACCTAACCTAACCTAACCTAACCTAACCTAACCTAACCTAACCTAACCTAACCTAACCTAACCTAACCTAACCTAACCTAACCTAACCTAACCTAACCTAACCTAACCTAACCTAACCTAACCTAACCTAACCTAACCTAACCTAACCTAACCTAACCTAACCTAACCTAACCTAACCTAACCTAACCTAACCTAACCTAACCTAACCTAACCTAACCTAACCTAACCTAACCTAACCTAACCTAACCTAACCTAACCTAACCTAACCTAACCTAACCTAACCTAACCTAACCTAACCTAACCTAACCTAACCTAACCTAACCTAACCTAACCTAACCTAACCTAACCTAACCTAACCTAACCTAACCTAACCTAACCTAACCTAACCTAACCTAACCTAACCTAACCTAACCTAACCTAACCTAACCTAACCTAACCTAACCTAACCTAACCTAACCTAACCTAACCTAACCTAACCTAACCTAACCTAACCTAACCTAACCTAACCTAACCTAACCTAACCTAACCTAACCTAACCTAACCTAACCTAACCTAACCTAACCTAACCTAACCTAACCTAACCTAACCTAACCTAACCTAACCTAACCTAACCTAACCTAACCTAACCTAACCTAACCTAACCTAACCTAACCTAACCTAACCTAACCTAACCTAACCTAACCTAACCTAACCTAACCTAACCTAACCTAACCTAACCTAACCTAACCTAACCTAACCTAACCTAACCTAACCTAACCTAACCTAACCTAACCTAACCTAACCTAACCTAACCTAACCTAACCTAACCTAACCTAACCTAACCTAACCTAACCTAACCTAACCTAACCTAACCTAACCTAACCTAACCTAACCTAACCTAACCTAACCTAACCTAACCTAACCTAACCTAACCTAACCTAACCTAACCTAACCTAACCTAACCTAACCTAACCTAACCTAACCTAACCTAACCTAACCTAACCTAACCTAACCTAACCTAACCTAACCTAACCTAACCTAACCTAACCTAACCTAACCTAACCTAACCTAACCTAACCTAACCTAACCTAACCTAACCTAACCTAACCTAACCTAACCTAACCTAACCTAACCTAACCTAACCTAACCTAACCTAACCTAACCTAACCTAACCTAACCTAACCTAACCTAACCTAACCTAACCTAACCTAACCTAACCTAACCTAACCTAACCTAACCTAACCTAACCTAACCTAACCTAACCTAACCTAACCTAACCTAACCTAACCTAACCTAACCTAACCTAACCTAACCTAACCTAACCTAACCTAACCTAACCTAACCTAACCTAACCTAACCTAACCTAACCTAACCTAACCTAACCTAACCTAACCTAACCTAACCTAACCTAACCTAACCTAACCTAACCTAACCTAACCTAACCTAACCTAACCTAACCTAACCTAACCTAACCTAACCTAACCTAACCTAACCTAACCTAACCTAACCTAACCTAACCTAACCTAACCTAACCTAACCTAACCTAACCTAACCTAACCTAACCTAACCTAACCTAACCTAACCTAACCTAACCTAACCTAACCTAACCTAACCTAACCTAACCTAACCTAACCTAACCTAACCTAACCTAACCTAACCTAACCTAACCTAACCTAACCTAACCTAACCTAACCTAACCTAACCTAACCTAACCTAACCTAACCTAACCTAACCTAACCTAACCTAACCTAACCTAACCTAACCTAACCTAACCTAACCTAACCTAACCTAACCTAACCTAACCTAACCTAACCTAACCTAACCTAACCTAACCTAACCTAACCTAACCTAACCTAACCTAACCTAACCTAACCTAACCTAACCTAACCTAACCTAACCTAACCTAACCTAACCTAACCTAACCTAACCTAACCTAACCTAACCTAACCTAACCTAACCTAACCTAACCTAACCTAACCTAACCTAACCTAACCTAACCTAACCTAACCTAACCTAACCTAACCTAACCTAACCTAACCTAACCTAACCTAACCTAACCTAACCTAACCTAACCTAACCTAACCTAACCTAACCTAACCTAACCTAACCTAACCTAACCTAACCTAACCTAACCTAACCTAACCTAACCTAACCTAACCTAACCTAACCTAACCTAACCTAACCTAACCTAACCTAACCTAACCTAACCTAACCTAACCTAACCTAACCTAACCTAACCTAACCTAACCTAACCTAACCTAACCTAACCTAACCTAACCTAACCTAACCTAACCTAACCTAACCTAACCTAACCTAACCTAACCTAACCTAACCTAACCTAACCTAACCTAACCTAACCTAACCTAACCTAACCTAACCTAACCTAACCTAACCTAACCTAACCTAACCTAACCTAACCTAACCTAACCTAACCTAACCTAACCTAACCTAACCTAACCTAACCTAACCTAACCTAACCTAACCTAACCTAACCTAACCTAACCTAACCTAACCTAACCTAACCTAACCTAACCTAACCTAACCTAACCTAACCTAACCTAACCTAACCTAACCTAACCTAACCTAACCTAACCTAACCTAACCTAACCTAACCTAACCTAACCTAACCTAACCTAACCTAACCTAACCTAACCTAACCTAACCTAACCTAACCTAACCTAACCTAACCTAACCTAACCTAACCTAACCTAACCTAACCTAACCTAACCTAACCTAACCTAACCTAACCTAACCTAACCTAACCTAACCTAACCTAACCTAACCTAACCTAACCTAACCTAACCTAACCTAACCTAACCTAACCTAACCTAACCTAACCTAACCTAACCTAACCTAACCTAACCTAACCTAACCTAACCTAACCTAACCTAACCTAACCTAACCTAACCCGTTATAACTTTGCATCCAGGTGACGCATTTTGAAGCTGTTTTCAGCGTTTTTGATCTTAACTAGGCTCCGTCCTACTATCTGACCGTTTTAAATTGACCTAGACGCGAAAAAATTTTTTTTCGTTCAACACTTGTAAAAATTTTAACAATATTTTTCTTCAAGAAAAACTAATTAAATTTTTATTTCAACATTTTCATCACAATCTACTTTGGTCTTAATTTTAATAGCTACTTACCTGCCTTACCTGTATTCTGGTGCGCGTTCCGCGTATTAGAGTCCTGTTTGGTAGTCGTAATTCCAGGTTTTCACTCATTTTTCAGTCGAAAAACACGTTTTTTGACAAAATTTCAAAATTTTTGTTCAGGAAAAATTTCAGTAACATCACAGATAGCTAGCTCGCGCGGAGACGCGTCTTTTGACACCTCGCACGTGCGCCTAGCCCATATAGAACATCAAAAACAAAACCATCCATTTTATTCAATAATCTACGAAATCCACCTTAGGTAGACAGCAATTACATCAAATCGTTATAACTTTGCATCCAGGTGACGCATTTTGAAGCTGTTTTCAGCGTTTTTGATCTTAACTAGGCTCCGTCCTACTATCTGACCGTTTTAAATTGACCTAGACGCGAAAAAATTTTTTTCGTTCAACACTTGTAAAAATTTTAACAATATTTTTCTTCAAGAAAAACTAATTAAATTTTTATTTCAACATTTTCATCACAATCTACTTTGGTCTTAATTTTAATAGCTACTTACCTGCCTTACCTGTATTCTGGTGCGCGTTCCGCGTATTAGAGTCCTGTTTGGTAGTCGTAATTCCAGGTTTTCACTCATTTTTCAGTCGAAAAACACGTTTTTTGACAAAATTTCAAAATTTTTGTTCTGGAAAAATTTCAGTAACATCACAGATAGCTAGCTCGCGCGGAGACGCGTCTTTTGACACCTCGCACGTGCGCCTAGCCCATATAGAACATCAAAAACAAAACCATCCATTTTATTCAATAATCTACGAAATCCACCTTAGGTAGACAGCAATTACATCAAATCGTTATAACTTTGCATCCAGGTGACGCATTTTGAAGCTGTTTTCAGCGTTTTTGATCTTAACTAGGCTCCGTCCTACTATCTGACCGTTTTAAATTGACCTAGACGCGAAAAAAATTTTTTCGTTCAACACTTGTAAAAATTTTAACAATATTTTTCTTCAAGAAAAACTAATTAAATTTTTATTTCAACATTTTCATCACAATCTACTTTGGTCTTAATTTTAATAGCTACTTACCTGCCTTACCTGTATTCTGGTGCGCGTTCCGCGTATTAGAGTCCTGTTTGGTAGTCGTAATTCCAGGTTTTCACTCATTTTTCAGTCGAAAAACACGTTTTTTGACAAAATTTCAAAATTTTTGTTCAGGAAAAATTTCAGTAACATCACAGATAGCTAGCTCGCGCGGAGACGCGTCTTTTGACACCTCGCACGTGCGCCTAGCCCATATAGAACATCAAAAACAAAACCATCCATTTTATTCAATAATCTACGAAATCCACCTTAGGTAGACAGCAATTACATCAAATCGTTATAACTTTGCATCCAGGTGACGCATTTTGAAGCTGTTTTCAGCGTTTTTGATCTTAACTAGGCTCCGTCCTACTATCTGACCGTTTTAAATTGACCTAGACGCGAAAAAATTTTTTTCGTTCAACACTTGTAAAAATTTTAACAATATTTTTCTTCAAGAAAAACTAATTAAATTTTTATTTCAACATTTTCATCACAATCTACTTTGGTCTTAATTTTAATAGCTACTTACCTGCCTTACCTGTATTCTGGTGCGCGTTCCGCGTATTAGAGTCCTGTTTGGTAGTCGTAATTCCAGGTTTTCACTCATTTTTCAGTCGAAAAACACGTTTTTTGACAAAATTTCAAAATTTTTGTTCAGGAAAAATTTCAGTAACATCACAGATAGCTAGCTCGCGCGGAGACGCGTCTTTTGACACCTCGCACGTGCGCCTAGCCCATATAGAACATCAAAAACAAAACCATCCATTTTATTCAATAATCTACGAAATCCACCTTAGGTAGACAGCAATTACATCAAATCGTTATAACTTTGCATCCAGGTGACGCATTTTGAAGCTGTTTTCAGCGTTTTTGATCTTAACTAGGCTCCGTCCTACTATCTGACCGTTTTAAATTGACCTAGACGCGAAAAAATTTTTTTCGTTCAACACTTGTAAAAATTTTAACAATATTTTTCTTCAAGAAAAACTAATTAAATTTTTATTTCAACATTTTCATCACAATCTACTTTGGTCTTAATTTTAATAGCTACTTACCTGCCTTACCTGTATTCTGGTGCGCGTTCCGCGTATTAGAGTCCTGTTTGGTAGTCGTAATTCCAGGTTTTCACTCATTTTTCAGTCGAAAAACACGTTTTTTGACAAAATTTCAAAATTTTTGTTCAGGAAAAATTTCAGTAACATCACAGATAGCTAGCTCGCGCGGAGACGCGTCTTTTGACACCTCGCACGTGCGCCTAGCCCATATAGAACATCAAAAACAAAACCATCCATTTTATTCAATAATCTACGAAATCCACCTTAGGTAGACAGCAATTACATCAAATCGTTATAACTTTGCATCCAGGTGACGCATTTTGAAGCTGTTTTCAGCGTTTTTGATCTTAACTAGGCTCCGTCCTACTATCTGACCGTTTTAAATTGACCTAGACGCGAAAAAAATTTTTTCGTTCAACACTTGTAAAAATTTTAACAATATTTTTCTTCAAGAAAAACTAATTAAATTTTTATTTCAACATTTTCATCACAATCTACTTTGGTCTTAATTTTAATAGCTACTTACCTGCCTTACCTGTATTCTGGTGCGCGTTCCGCGTATTAGAGTCCTGTTTGGTAGTCGTAATTCCAGGTTTTCACTCATTTTTCAGTCGAAAAACACGTTTTTTGACAAAATTTCAAAATTTTTGTTCAGGAAAAATTTCAGTAACATCACAGATAGCTAGCTCGCGCGGAGACGCGTCTTTTGACACCTCGCACGTGCGCCTAGCCCATATAGAACATCAAAAACAAAACCATCCATTTTATTCAATAATCTACGAAATCCACCTTAGGTAGACAGCAATTACATCAAATCGTTATAACTTTGCATCCAGGTGACGCATTTTGAAGCTGTTTTCAGCGTTTTTGATCTTAACTAGGCTCCGTCCTACTATCTGACCGTTTTAAATTGACCTAGACGCGAAAAAATTTTTTTCGTTCAACACTTGTAAAAATTTTAACAATATTTTTCTTCAAGAAAAACTAATTAAATTTTTATTTCAACATTTTCATCACAATCTACTTTGGTCTTAATTTTAATAGCTACTTACCTGCCTTACCTGTATTCTGGTGCGCGTTCCGCGTATTAGAGTCCTGTTTGGTAGTCGTAATTCCAGGTTTTCACTCATTTTTCAGTCGAAAAACACGTTTTTTGACAAAATTTCAAAATTTTTGTTCAGGAAAAATTTCAGTAACATCACAGATAGCTAGCTCGCGCGGAGACGCGTCTTTTGACACCTCGCACGTGCGCCTAGCTCATATAGAACATCAAAAAATTGCCCCCCCGCCCACCCTGTCCTCACTAGGCAGGTAAACTCTTCAGTTTTTGCCAAAAATTTAGTTGACATTTTTATACCTTTTATAGTAAAAAGTAGTATTAGTGACGGTCTTTAAGATATTTTAACGCCCCCTGAAGGCATATAAATTAGAAATTATTAATTAACCGACCGAGTCCTTGTTGCTCAAGGCTCGTATTTTACACTTTTATTTTTATTACTGACTGATCCCCCCTTTACAGGGATTTGGTATAGATTCTTGTGTCCCCAGACAACTGAGTCGATCCGTAGTTCTTTTTTGTGATCCCACCATGATGTCCGGAATCAGGACACCTGTTAAGAAGACGAAGGTTTCTGAGGAGAGGTCGGATACCGGGAGGCCACTACTGGCACAGGCTGGCCCGTCGGTAAGGCGTAGTATTGGAGAGTGGGAGGCCGACAGCCTAAAATCTGGACAGGCTATAAAAACACCATCGCCTCCAAAAAACGCCCCACTGTCTTCCCCCCCTAAACTTAGGTCCAAAGCAACACTCGCCTATAAGAACCAGATGGATGGACCGAAAAAGCCGGAGGAAGCTAAGGAAAGCTCGCCGCAGGACGTGCAACCCGTGAGGTACCTAAATCGAACCACGGAGGCAAAGGCGTGTCTGCAAAAAGCCAAAATGCAACTTCTAAGCTCACGAAACCTTAAAAAAGAAATTAAGACCTTAAAAAAGAAATTAAGGATGAAATTACCAAAGCGGTCGAGAGACTCTACCAGCTAGTTAAAGAGGCAGAAAGTGAAAAAGGAGGAGCCAGCTCAGCTCAGGTTGTAGAAAAAGTGGAGACCCATAAGAAGCCTAAGCCGACCACAGAAGAACCGACAGAGCTTATGAAGAACCTTGTGGAAGGCCTCCAACAGCACAAGCTGGCGCTGCAGGAGTGCCAACAACATACCCATGCTCTGTCGGAGCAACTCCAGCTGGCCCCTCGCCACGTCACAGGCCAAGGCCTGACTTTCGCGGAGATCGTCGCCGGCCCAAAGCAGAACATCCAAGAGCCTCTTCACTCGGTGGTTGTATCATCTGTGAATGATCAGGACACCAGTGAAGAGGTTATTGAGAAGCTCAGGTCGGCGGTCGATGCCAGAAATGAGGGCACTAGAGTGGAGCGGCTGCGCAAGGTAAGGGATCAAAAGGTGGTGGTCGGCTTCAAGACCAAGGAAGAAATGACAAAGGTGACCGAACGGATACGGAAAGGTGGCAATCTAGTGGTGGAAGAAATGAAAAATAAGGACCCACTTATCATCGTCAAGGACGTCCTTTCTTGCCACTCAGATGTGGAGTTCATCCAGGCCCTTCAAAGGCAAAACACCCACCTGGTCGGGGACATACCAGCGGATGATTTGAGGTTGGGGGTGAAGTACCGTCGAAGGACGAGGAACCCCCATATGTGCCACGTCATCCTGCAGGTGTCCCCTATGGTGTGGCAGAGGCTGACTAGGGCGGGTCGCGTGCACATTGACCTACAGCGAGTGCGAGTGCAGGATCAGTCGCCACTGGTGCAGTGCACTCGCTGTCTGTGCTTCGGCCACAGTCGTAAACTGTGCACTCGGCCCGCCGACCTTTGCATCCACTGTGGTGAGCCCCACTTACGAGCTGATTGCCCGTCACGGCTGGCAGAGGAGGCTCCAAAATGCCACAACTGTCTAGCAGCGAAACTGGAGCGGACGGATCACAACGCTTTCGACAACGAGTGCCCGATTCGTTTAAAATGGGACGCGTTGGCGCGCTTGTCAGTTGCGTATTGCTGAAGTGAAAATAGCCATTCCCGGAAGTATGAACCACAACGGTATTGTTTTCAAAATTTTTGTTCAGGAACTCAAAACTTATAACCTTATAAACAAAGAAATTCACTACTTAGAAAAAGCAAATTGGAGTCAATTTCATAAGAAATTGGCCCAATTTAACGCAGATACCAAATTAAATTCATCAAAAATTAGACATCAACATACCTTACCGTTGTGGTCCGACAAGAACGTTGATACGAAGAGAGATTTCAACAGCATGAAAACCAGCATTCGAAGCGC
>OY743145.1:32020479-32037979 GCA_963555695.1 Dasypolia templi | reverse complement strand
AACCTAACCTAACCTAACCTAACCTAACCTAACCTAACCTAACCTAACCTAACCTAACCTAACCTAACCTAACCTAACCTAACCTAACCTAACCTAACCTAACCTAACCTAACCTAACCTAACCTAACCTAACCTAACCTAACCTAACCTAACCTAACCTAACCTAACCTAACCTAACCTAACCTAACCTAACCTAACCTAACCTAACCTAACCTAACCTAACCTAACCTAACCTAACCTAACCTAACCTAACCTAACCTAACCTAACCTAACCTAACCTAACCTAACCTAACCTAACCTAACCTAACCTAACCTAACCTAACCTAACCTAACCTAACCTAACCTAACCTAACCTAACCTAACCTAACCTAACCTAACCTAACCTAACCTAACCTAACCTAACCTAACCTAACCTAACCTAACCTAACCTAACCTAACCTAACCTAACCTAACCTAACCTAACCTAACCTAACCTAACCTAACCTAACCTAACCTAACCTAACCTAACCTAACCTAACCTAACCTAACCTAACCTAACCTAACCTAACCTAACCTAACCTAACCTAACCTAACCTAACCTAACCTAACCTAACCTAACCTAACCTAACCTAACCTAACCTAACCTAACCTAACCTAACCTAACCTAACCTAACCTAACCTAACCTAACCTAACCTAACCTAACCTAACCTAACCTAACCTAACCTAACCTAACCTAACCTAACCTAACCTAACCTAACCTAACCTAACCTAACCTAACCTAACCTAACCTAACCTAACCTAACCTAACCTAACCTAACCTAACCTAACCTAACCTAACCTAACCTAACCTAACCTAACCTAACCTAACCTAACCTAACCTAACCTAACCTAACCTAACCTAACCTAACCTAACCTAACCTAACCTAACCTAACCTAACCTAACCTAACCTAACCTAACCTAACCTAACCTAACCTAACCTAACCTAACCTAACCTAACCTAACCTAACCTAACCTAACCTAACCTAACCTAACCTAACCTAACCTAACCTAACCTAACCTAACCTAACCTAACCTAACCTAACCTAACCTAACCTAACCTAACCTAACCTAACCTAACCTAACCTAACCTAACCTAACCTAACCTAACCTAACCTAACCTAACCTAACCTAACCTAACCTAACCTAACCTAACCTAACCTAACCTAACCTAACCTAACCTAACCTAACCTAACCTAACCCCGTGAACGCGAAAGACGGATGGATAAAGGTGGAAAAAGTTAGGAAAGCAAAGGACAGAAAAATTATAATAGGATTTGAAACAAAGGAAGAAAGAAATAAAATTAAGGGTCGACTTCAAAGAGAAGGAGTTGACCTCACTGTCGAGGACATGCAAAACAGGGACCCGCTTCTGATTTTGAAGAACGTCTTGGTGGTCTACACCGACGAAGACGTCCTCAAGGCACTTAGAAACCAGAACCAGGGTGTTTTTGATGGCCTCGACAGTGGGGAGAACAGAATTGAGGTGAAATACAGAAGACGTACTCGAAATCCTCATGTCGGTCACGTCATTCTCAGCGTCTCGCCCACCATCTGGCGACGAGCTGTGGAGATCGGGACCGTACGCATCGATCTTCAGCGCATAAAGGTCGAAGATCAGACCCCGCTGGTTCAATGCACCCGCTGCCTAGGTTTCGGTCACGGTAAGCGGTTTTGCAAAGAGCCCGCGGACCTTTGTAGCCACTGCGGCGGTCCCCATTTGAGGCCCGATTGTCCGGACTGGCTGTCGGGCTCACCACCCGCGTGCCGGAATTGTGCAAAGGCCAAGAACGAACACGGCGCGCAGCATAATGCCTTCAGTCTTGACTGCCCCGTTAGGAAGAAATGGGATGACGTGGCCAGATCAACGGTAGCCTACTGCTAAGGGCACCGTAAAGGAAATCACCCCCTACGCAGTAATCCAAGCAAACCTCCAACGAAAGAAGTTAGCAACCAACGAGCTTCTAATAGAAGCTACGAAGCGCGGAGCAGCGGTAGCGCTTCTGCAGGAACCGTATGTGGCTGGAGCTAGAGTAATGAGGAGTCACAGGGGCGTTCGAATCTTCCAGAACACTGACATTGGAGATGGGACTGTTAAAGCGGCTATAGCTGTCTTTAGTAACGACTTCACAGTTAAACAGTACCCGAAACTCACCACAAACAACATCGTTGTGGTGGGAGTCCAGACCAGTGCCTGGGAGATCACGTTTGTCTCCTTTTACTTCGAGCCAGACCAGCCTATAGAGCACTACCTAGAGCATCTTAAGCGGATAGAACTCGAGGTTGGCTCCAAAAAACTGATCGTTGGAGGGGATGCCAACGCTAAGAGCATATGGTGGGGTAGTCCGATGGCGGACCTTAGGGGGGATGAGGTGGCCGGAACTCTCGGAGAGCTTAACCTGAACATATTAAACCGGGGGGAAATTCCGACCTTCGACACTATCAGAGGAGGGAAACGGTACAGTAGTCACGTAGACGTCACCGCTTGCTCCAACGACATCCTGGACCTAGTAGACGACTGGAGAGTTGACGAAGGACTCACGAGCTCGGATCACAACGCCATTACTTTTAAAGTCCTCTTGCAAAAATCAAAAGCAATTAAAATTGATAGAACCACTAGAATATTTAACACCAAAAAAGCCAATTGGTCCGAATTTCATGCGAAGTTCGGACAATTGAAAATAGAATATAAACTCACAATAACCGAAATAAATCAAATTAAGGATAGGGATCAAATAGACCAAGTAACAAACAGCATAAATAAAGCAATAGACTTAGCATGTAAGCAAACCATACCGGCTAAAAAAGTGCAAGAGAAATTTACCTTGCCGTGGTGGTCCGAGAGTCTCGTTGAGATGAAGAAGACCGTCGCTACCTTAAAGCGCAGGATTCGCTGTGCCGCCCAAGTTCGGAGGTCGAAGGTCGTAGAAGAGTACCTTAAATACAAAGAAGAGTATGAGTCAGAAGCGGCCAAAGCCCAGACCGAGAGCTGGAAGGAATTCTGTGGGAAGCAAGATAGGGAGGGGGTCTGGGAGGGAATTTACAGGGTGATAGGTAGAACGCAGCGTAGGGAAGAGGACCTGCCATTGGAGGTAAATGGTGATGTACTGGACGCAAAAGGCTCCGTGAAGCTTTTGGCGGAAACCTTCTATCCGGAAGACCTGTCTGAAAGTGATAACGATCATCACCGCTCCATTAGACTGAAAGCCGAAAACGTAAACTGTGGAACTCAAAATGAACATTGCGACCCACCGTTTACGATGGCAGAGTTGAGAATTGCAATGGAGTCCTTCAACCCGAAAAAAGCACCAGGTTCAGACGGCTTTACTGCCGACATATGCTGTCATGCCGTAAGCAATGACCCGGAATTATACCTGAACTTCCTGAATAAATGCTTGGAATGCCATCATTTCCCCACGGCTTGGAAGGAGGCGACAGTGGTAATATTAAAAAAGCCTGGAAAAGACAGATATACCAGCCCCAAAGCATACAGACCCATCGGACTGTTGCCTATACTAGGGAAAATTTTCGAAAAAATGCTGATGGCCCGCCTGAAATTCCACATCTTACCAAGGATGAGTACTCGTCAGTACGGATTCATGCCACAAAGGAGTACCGAAGACTCCCTCTATGATCTCATGCATCATGTTCACAAGAAGCTGGAACAAAAAAGATTAATTACGCTCGTATCATTGGACATAGAGGGAGCATTCGATAGTGCATGGTGGCCAGCTATAAGGGTCCGTCTGGCTGAGGAAAAGTGTCCGGTAAATCTTAGGCGGGTTATTGACAGCTACCTTAGTGACCGTAGAGTTTCAATCAGGTACGGTGGGGAGGTGTACGCCAAGACCACAAACAAGGGCTGTGTCCAGGGCTCAATCGGAGGCCCAACTTTGTGGAATATATTGCTGGACCCCCTCCTTAAGGAGGCAGAAAACAGGGGAACATACATCCAGGCGTTTGCGGACGACATCGTCCTGGTCTTTGACGGAGAGACCGCACTGGAGGTGGAAACATGTGCCAATGCCGCTCTCAACCATGTTCTGGCGTGGGGTGTCAAGAATAAGCTCAAATTTGCACCGCTTAAAACCACCGCTATGGTGATTACCAGAAAATTGAAATATGACACACCTCGACTGAGCATGGGGGGGACCGACATTGGCATGTCGAAAGAAATAAAGCTTCTGGGTGTAACCATCGACGAAAAACTGACATTCAACACCCATGTGTCGCGCGCTTGTAAGAAAGCAATCGCAATCTACAAGCAGTTGTGTAGAGCCGCAAAGGTCAGTTGGGGGTTACACCCAGAGGTTATACGAGTGATATATGTGGCGACTGTGGAGCCCGTAATACTCTACGCTGCTAGCGTCTGGGCTCCGGCTGCCAACAAGCTGGGCATAAAAAAGCAACTTGGGACCGTCCAGCGTGGAATTGCTCAAAAAATGTGCAAGGCATATCGCACGGTCTCCCTGAACTCAGCACTGGTGCTGTCTGGGATGCTCCCCCTTGACCTCCGAGTCCGTGAGGCGGCATCATTATATGAAGCCAAGAGGGGAGTACCCCAGGAGTTACTGGGAGACAGGGAGATCGAGCGAATGTCAGCTGCAATCAAGGGCCCCCACCCAGCGGCACGCGAAATCCTGCAATTTGACAGCCTGGTGAGCCGGGAGCAGTTGGACAACCACTGTAATCTCGACGTCCGCATTTTTACTGACGGGAGCAAAATCGGAGGAGGGGTTGGCGCCTCATTATCCATTTGGAATAGTCAGGCCGAGACCAGAGCCTTCAAACTCGCTCTTTCCAATTACTGCACGGTTTACCAGGCTGAACTCCTTGCAATCACAAGGGCTACAAGGGAGATTGTTAAGACCAAGGGATCTTCTTTTGGAGTTTTCAGTGACTCAATGGCGGCTCTCCAAACAATTACGAATCCTGGTTCACACCACCCACTAGCAGTAGAAGCTAGGGATAATTTAACATCGGCATCCCGCCAAAACAAGCTAGTACACCTGTTTTGGATTAAAGCTCATGTGGGGTTACCTGGGAACGAGAGAGCCGACCAGTTAGCAAAGGAGGCCGCTGGGAACTCCAAGAGAAAACCAGATTACGACCAATGTCCGATTTCATTTGTCAAGCGTAGCATACGTATGGCTACGCTTGACGAATGGAATCATAGATATGAAGTCAGCAACACTGCATCAATCACCAAACTGTTTCTCCCGGACGTCCGAATTGCCTACAGAGTAATTCGCAGGATTGGAGTAAACGGCCTACACACGCAAGTTATGACGGGGCACGGTGGATTCTCCGAGTACTTGAACCGCTTCAAGTGCAAGGAGAGTCCATCGTGCATCTGTGACCCAGACGCAAGCGAAACTATCCCGCATATATTATTTGACTGCCCACAATTCGTCACCCAACGCTTCAACGCCGAGAATGTATTAGGACTAAAAATAACATCAAACAATGCAAAGGACTTATTAAATAGCAAAAACGCAAATATTTTCCTTGAATACTGCAAATATGTAGTAAAAATAGTTATACAACGCAATAAAACCGTATAAGAAAGTATGCTGTCATAATATAGTATATTATATTAGAGTCTAGCATAAAATAAAAGTTGTCAAATAATTAAATGTATAATAGGAAATGAAAATAATAATAAGGTGTAAAATAGAGTAAGCTAAGAACACCTAAAATGTCAAAAAAGAGTAACATGAAAACTGCTCCCCTTTTTGTAAATTAAGCATAAGAATAGACATAAGAAACTGAAACTGTTAATATATAAGACTAGTAAATAAGTAAGTACTGTAAATAGACATAAGCTACATGATGTGTATTTTTTTTTTTAAAGAAAACTGCAAAATAAAAACTGTCTCCCTGTTTAGTGTCATACCCGCAATAAAGAAATAAAGAGAAAGTAGAAAGATAGAAAATAGAATATTTGGGAATCCCACCCAAAAGACGCAAATGAGGATGAATGTAAGAAAGACCCAGAATGAAGAATGTAAGTACGAGAGGCATACTTGCGAGAACTTGAATGAACGTACAGAATAGGCAAAGACAGGCATAGGCTCCGATTATGTCGGAGGTAGAAGTATAAAAAAAAAAAAAAAAAAAAAAAAAAAAAAAAAAAAAAAAAAAAAAAAAAAAACCTAACCTAACCTAACCTAACCTAACCTAACCTAACCTAACCTAACCTAACCTAACCTAACCTAACCTAACCTAACCTAACCTAACCTAACCTAACCTAACCTAACCTAACCTAACCTAACCTAACCTAACCTAACCTAACCTAACCTAACCTAACCTAACCTAACCTAACCTAACCTAACCTAACCTAACCTAACCTAACCTAACCTAACCTAACCTAACCTAACCTAACCTAACCTAACCTAACCTAACCTAACCTAACCTAACCTAACCTAACCTAACCTAACCTAACCTAACCTAACCTAACCTAACCTAACCTAACCTAACCTAACCTAACCTAACCTAACCTAACCTAACCTAACCTAACCTAACCTAACCTAACCTAACCTAACCTAACCTAACCTAACCTAACCTAACCTAACCTAACCTAACCTAACCTAACCTAACCTAACCTAACCTAACCTAACCTAACCTAACCTAACCTAACCTAACCTAACCTAACCTAACCTAACCTAACCTAACCTAACCTAACCTAACCTAACCTAACCTAACCTAACCTAACCTAACCTAACCTAACCTAACCTAACCTAACCTAACCTAACCTAACCTAACCTAACCTAACCTAACCTAACCTAACCTAACCTAACCTAACCTAACCTAACCTAACCTAACCTAACCTAACCTAACCTAACCTAACCTAACCTAACCTAACCTAACCTAACCTAACCTAACCTAACCTAACCTAACCTAACCTAACCTAACCTAACCTAACCTAACCTAACCTAACCTAACCTAACCTAACCTAACCTAACCTAACCTAACCTAACCTAACCTAACCTAACCTAACCTAACCTAACCTAACCTAACCTAACCTAACCTAACCTAACCTAACCTAACCTAACCTAACCTAACCTAACCTAACCTAACCTAACCTAACCTAACCTAACCTAACCTAACCTAACCTAACCTAACCTAACCTAACCTAACCTAACCTAACCTAACCTAACCTAACCTAACCTAACCTAACCTAACCTAACCTAACCTAACCTAACCTAACCTAACCTAACCTAACCTAACCTAACCTAACCTAACCTAACCTAACCTAACCTAACCTAACCTAACCTAACCTAACCTAACCTAACCTAACCTAACCTAACCTAACCTAACCTAACCTAACCTAACCTAACCTAACCTAACCTAACCTAACCTAACCTAACCTAACCTAACCTAACCTAACCTAACCTAACCTAACCTAACCTAACCTAACCTAACCTAACCTAACCTAACCTAACCTAACCTAACCTAACCTAACCTAACCTAACCTAACCTAACCTAACCTAACCTAACCTAACCTAACCTAACCTAACCTAACCTAACCTAACCTAACCTAACCTAACCTAACCTAACCTAACCTAACCTAACCTAACCTAACCTAACCTAACCTAACCTAACCTAACCTAACCTAACCTAACCTAACCTAACCTAACCTAACCTAACCTAACCTAACCTAACCTAACCTAACCTAACCTAACCTAACCTAACCTAACCTAACCTAACCTAACCTAACCTAACCTAACCTAACCTAACCTAACCTAACCTAACCTAACCTAACCTAACCTAACCTAACCTAACCTAACCTAACCTAACCTAACCTAACCTAACCTAACCTAACCTAACCTAACCTAACCTAACCTAACCTAACCTAACCTAACCTAACCTAACCTAACCTAACCTAACCTAACCTAACCTAACCTAACCTAACCTAACCTAACCTAACCTAACCTAACCTAACCTAACCTAACCTAACCTAACCTAACCTAACCTAACCTAACCTAACCTAACCTAACCTAACCTAACCTAACCTAACCTAACCTAACCTAACCTAACCTAACCTAACCTAACCTAACCTAACCTAACCTAACCTAACCTAACCTAACCTAACCTAACCTAACCTAACCTAACCTAACCTAACCTAACCTAACCTAACCTAACCTAACCTAACCTAACCTAACCTAACCTAACCTAACCTAACCTAACCTAACCTAACCTAACCTAACCTAACCTAACCTAACCTAACCTAACCTAACCTAACCTAACCTAACCTAACCTAACCTAACCTAACCTAACCTAACCTAACCTAACCTAACCTAACCTAACCTAACCTAACCTAACCTAACCTAACCTAACCTAACCTAACCTAACCTAACCTAACCTAACCTAACCTAACCTAACCTAACCTAACCTAACCTAACCTAACCTAACCTAACCTAACCTAACCTAACCTAACCTAACCTAACCTAACCTAACCTAACCTAACCTAACCTAACCTAACCTAACCTAACCTAACCTAACCTAACCTAACCTAACCTAACCTAACCTAACCTAACCTAACCTAACCTAACCTAACCTAACCTAACCTAACCTAACCTAACCTAACCTAACCTAACCTAACCTAACCTAACCTAACCTAACCTAACCTAACCTAACCTAACCTAACCTAACCTAACCTAACCTAACCTAACCTAACCTAACCTAACCTAACCTAACCTAACCTAACCTAACCTAACCTAACCTAACCTAACCTAACCTAACCTAACCTAACCTAACCTAACCTAACCTAACCTAACCTAACCTAACCTAACCTAACCTAACCTAACCTAACCTAACCTAACCTAACCTAACCTAACCTAACCTAACCTAACCTAACCTAACCTAACCTAACCTAACCTAACCTAACCTAACCTAACCTAACCCTAACCTAACCTTTTTTTTTTTTTTTTTTTGTTCCCGGGGTGGAAAATCCTCATGGATGTCCTCCGCCCTGGGGCGGGCGGAGGGGTCTGTCAGACTCTTACTGACTAAAAACCACCCCGGTGTTCCATCTCACACCTACGCCAGGGTCGCGGGAACACATTATTCTTCCACAACCCCGGCTGGTGCCGGCCCGCTTGCGCGGGCCTCGTCTCGGGCGGGGGGAGTGAGGTGTACTCCCCCCGCAACGTCTGTGAGCGGCGCACGCGGAACACTACGCGCGCCGCCTTCTCGGGTCCTGATGTTGGGGGGCGACGAATGTCCCCGAATCCGTCGCCCCTGGACCCATTTAGGGGGGCCGGAAGAGGGCGTTGTCCGCCCTCCTCCGACGCCCGGTGCGTCTGCTGCGGGCCGGGTCGAGAGTCGAGATCTCTCTCTCCCTTTCCGCAGCCTCCTTCTGCGAGATGACCGTTTCGCAAAAGGAGACCACTGCGTCCCAGGACTCTGCGCCGCCGACCATCGCGTTCACGACGGCCGGCAGCGACAGGTCATTGCCTACTTCAGTTATGAGGGCACGGCGCGGCTCCTCCCAAGCGGCACACTCTGCCAGCGTGTGCCACGCCGTGTCCTCCCGGCAGTCGACGCAGTGGTGACACCGGGCGTCCGGCTCCCTGTTTATGCGACACAGGTACTTCCCGAAGCAACCATGCCCCGAGAGCACCTGCGTCGCCCGAAACGACAGGGAGCCGTGCCTTCTCCCGAGCCAGCGGTCGAGCACTGGCCGGATCGCCTCGATGGTGCTGAGGCCGGCGGTAGGGCGTGAAAGCCTCACCCGCCATTCCGCCACCAGGACCTCGCGGAGCTGCAACCGATGCTGCTCGATATGTTGCTGCATCGGTCGCTCGCCCCGCTCCCGCGCTGCCTCGCGCCACCGGTACAGTGACGCGAGCACCTTCGCCTCCAGGTCCCAGGCAACCCGCCTCGCAGGAGATCGTGCGATACCCCCGAATGACTCTGACGGCCATAGCCCGCTGCGGCTTGCGCAGGACAGCTATGCTGCCGGCCGTCAGGTCAGACGCCCAGATCGGCGCTCCGTAGAGCGCCATGGATCGCACGATCCCCATATAGAGCCGCCTACAGGCGGCGCTCGGGCCCCCCAGATTGGGAAGCAGCGTTGCCAGCGCCCCGGCCGCGCCCAACAACTTGGGCGCCAGCCGCCGGAAGTGGGGTCCGAAGTCCCACCGGCTGTCGAGCACCAATCCCAGATATTTCATGGTGGGCTCGACAGCGATCAACCTAACCTAACCTAACCTAACCTAACCTAACCTAACCTAACCTAACCTAACCTAACCTAACCTAACCTAACCTAACCTAACCTAACCTAACCTAACCTAACCTAACCTAACCTAACCTAACCTAACCTAACCTAACCTAACCTAACCTAACCTAACCTAACCTAACCTAACCTAACCTAACCTAACCTAACCTAACCTAACCTAACCTAACCTAACCTAACCTAACCTAACCTAACCTAACCTAACCTAACCTAACCTAACCTAACCTAACCTAACCTAACCTAACCTAACCTAACCTAACCTAACCTAACCTAACCTAACCTAACCTAACCTAACCTAACCTAACCTAACCTAACCTAACCTAACCTAACCTAACCTAACCTAACCTAACCTAACCTAACCTAACCTAACCTAACCTAACCTAACCTAACCTAACCTAACCTAACCTAACCTAACCTAACCTAACCTAACCTAACCTAACCTAACCTAACCTAACCTAACCTAACCTAACCTAACCTAACCTTTTTTTTTTTTTTTTTTTGTTCCCGGGGTGGAAAATCCTCATGGATGTCCTCCGCCCTGGGGCGGGCGGAGGGGTCTGTCAGACTCTTACTGACTAAAAACCACCCCGGTGTTCCATCTCACACCTACGCCAGGGTCGCGGGAACACATTATTCTTCCACAACCCCGGCTGGTGCCGGCCCGCTTGCGCGGGCCTCGTCTCGGGCGGGGGGAGTGAGGTGTACTCCCCCCGCAACGTCTGTGAGCGGCGCACGCGGAACACTACGCGCGCCGCCTTCTCGGGTCCTGATGTTGGGGGGCGACGAATGTCCCCGAATCCGTCGCCCCTGGACCCATTTAGGGGGGCCGGAAGAGGGCGTTGTCCGCCCTCCTCCGACGCCCGGTGCGTCTGCTGCGGGCCGGGTCGAGAGTCGAGATCTCTCTCTCCCTTTCCGCAGCCTCCTTCTGCGAGATGACCGTTTCGCAAAAGGAGACCACTGCGTCCCAGGACTCTGCGCCGCCGACCATCGCGTTCACGACGGCCGGCAGCGACAGGTCATTGCCTACTTCAGTTATGAGGGCACGGCGCGGCTCCTCCCAAGCGGCACACTCTGCCAGCGTGTGCCACGCCGTGTCCTCCCGGCAGTCGACGCAGTGGTGACACCGGGCGTCCGGCTCCCTGTTTATGCGACACAGGTACTTCCCGAAGCAACCATGCCCCGAGAGCACCTGCGTCGCCCGAAACGACAGGGAGCCGTGCCTTCTCCCGAGCCAGCGGTCGAGCACTGGCCGGATCGCCTCGATGGTGCTGAGGCCGGCGGTAGGGCGTGAAAGCCTCACCCGCCATTCCGCCACCAGGACCTCGCGGAGCTGCAACCGATGCTGCTCGATATGTTGCTGCATCGGTCGCTCGCCCCGCTCCCGCGCTGCCTCGCGCCACCGGTACAGTGACGCGAGCACCTTCGCCTCCAGGTCCCAGGGCGGTGATCCGGCCAGTGCACAACCCGCCTCGCAGGAGATCGTGCGATACCCCCGAATGACTCTGACGGCCATAGCCCGCTGCGGCTTGCGCAGGACAGCTATGCTGCCGGCCGTCAGGTCAGACGCCCAGATCGGCGCTCCGTAGAGCGCCATGGATCGCACGATCCCCATATAGAGCCGCCTACAGGCGGCGCTCGGGCCCCCCAGATTGGGAAGCAGCGTTGCCAGCGCCCCGGCCGCGCCCAACAACTTGGGCGCCAGCCGCCGGAAGTGGGGTCCGAAGTCCCACCGGCTGTCGAGCACCAATCCCAGATATTTCATGGTGGGCTCGACAGCGATCAACCTAACCTAACCTAACCTAACCTAACCTAACCTAACCTAACCTAACCTAACCTAACCTAACCTAACCTAACCTAACCTAACCTAACCTAACCTAACCTAACCTAACCTAACCTAACCTAACCTAACCTAACCTAACCTAACCTAACCTAACCTAACCTAACCTAACCTAACCTAACCTAACCTAACCTAACCTAACCTAACCTAACCTAACCTAACCTAACCTAACCTAACCTAACCTAACCTAACCTAACCAGTCAAAAACAAGGACCCGCTGGTAATCATGAAGGACGTCCTCTCTTGCCACTCTGATGTGGAGGTTACACAAGCACTACAACGACAGAACACCCACCTGATCGGGGACGTACCTGCAGAGGACTTGAGGTTGGGGGTGAAGTACCGTCGTAGGACGAGGAACCCCCACATGTGCCACGTCATTCTGCAGGTGTCCCCTACAGTATGGCAGAGGCTGACTATGGCGGGTCGCGTGCACATAGACCTACAGCGAGTGCGAGTGAAGGACCAGTCTCCACTGGTGCAATGCACTCGCTGTCTGCGCTTTGGCCACAGCCGAAAACTGTGCACGCTGCCCGCCGACCTCTGCATCCACTGCGGTGACCCCCACATGAGAGCGGACTGCCCGTCACGGCTGGCGGCGGAGGCACCTAAGTGTCACAATTGCGTATCGGCAAAGCTGGACAGGACCGACCACAACGCCTTCGACAGTGAGTGCCCGATACGCGTTAAATGGGACGCATTGGCGCGCCTGTCGGTGGCGTATTGCTAAAATGCAATTAGCCACGCCCGGATATAGGAACGATAGCAGTAAGGCTATAACCGGCCCTTACACCAGTGCAGTATATGAGATGAATGCGGAAGGAAACACGAGCTCGGACTACGTCTTCAAAATTAAAAATCAAAAAACCAAAAAGACATTTACTATTAGAATCGAAGTTTACAACATAAAAAAAGCGAATTGCAGCCAATTTCATAAGAAATTGGCACAATTAATAGCAGAAACGTATGTAAATTTTATAGTACATCAAAAAATTAACAATAAAATGCATTTAGGTAGTAGTAAAACAGAAAACATTAGTATTGATAACACAACCTTAGTAAATTACATACCCATGATAATGAGATGGTCAAACGAGCTCGGTGATGTAAATAGGAAGGTTATCACCAGGAGACGCCGCCATCAAAGCGCTGCACCAGTCAAGCAGTACCTGAAACAAAAACAAGCACAGGTTAAGAACCAGAAATGCCTCAGTAAGGAGCAGGACAAATCACCAGTCATAAATAGGTTGAGAAAAACAGCTGTGAGACTGCCAGGAATTATAAAAAGTCAGCAAAGACATCATTGTTTAAAATTTGAAGTAAAAATTTATAGATTAAATATAAAACTAGAAAAATAAAATATGTCTATATGATATATTGTATATATATTAGGATAGCCATAGAATTATATAGAGTAGATAAAGTTGTAGATAAAAATATTATTGGAATAAGTGCAAGCTCAAAAGTAAAACACATAAAAGCAAAATACAAAAGTAATGAAGATAAATAAGTTAATTAGTTATTAATTATGTAAAATGGAAAACACTATGAACAATGCCTACTAAGGGCTCTGATTATGTCAGAGGGACACTGAGCAAAGGCAGGAGTGTGGTTTTAGCCGGTAAGAGTCCGGCACTGCCCAGACTGGCTCATAAGTGAGGCAGTCTGGGCGTCCATGAGGATTTCCCACTCCTGCCCAAAAAAAAAAAAAAAAAAAAAAAAAAAAAAAAAAAAAAAAAAACCTAACCTAACCTAACCTAACCTAACCTAACCTAACCTAACCTAACCTAACCTAACCTAACCTAACCCATAACTTTGCATCCAGGTGACGCATTTTGAAGCTGTTTTCAGCGTTTTTGATCTTAACTAGGCTCCGTCCTACTATCTGACCGTTTTAAATTGACCTAGACGCGAAAAAATTTTTTCGTTCAACACTTGTAAAAATTTTAACAATATTTTTCTTCAAGAAAAACTAATTAAATTTTTATTTCAACATTTTCATCACAATCTACTTTGGTCTTAATTTTAATAGCTACTTACCTGCCTTACCTGTATTCTGGTGCGCGTTCCGCGTATTAGAGTCCTGTTTGGTAGTCGTAATTCCAGGTTTTCACTCATTTTTCAGTCGAAAAACACGTTTTTTGACCAAATTTCAAAATTTTTGTTCAGGAAAAATTTCAGTAACATCACATATAGCTAGCTCGCGCGGAGACGCGTCTTTTGACACCTCGCACGTGCGCCTAGCTCATATAGAACATCAAAAAATTGCCCCCCCACCCTCCCTGTCCTCACTAGCCAGGTAAACTTTTCAGTTTTTGCCGAGAATAAATAAGTTAAAATTTTTATTTTTTCAGACAAACATATACCATTCGGTATTATATAGCTATTAAATAGGCGGTTTTCAAGAACAACAAGCGTCTCCTTGAAAGCATTTCATTGACTTTTATTGACCGACTTAAGTCTACATAGGACTTGTATTTTACAGATTTATTTTACTACCTGCTGATCCCCCCTTTACAGGGATTCAGCACTGATACTCGTGTCCCCTGACAACATACCCGTTGCACAGATCCATACCTTTAGATCTTAACATGATGTCTGGTATAAGGACACCAGTGAATAGGACAAAGGCTTCGGAGGAGAGTTCAGATGCTGGGAGACCTCGACTGGCACCGGCTGGCCCGTCGGTGAGGCGTAGTGTTGGGGAGTGGGAGGCTGATGGACTGAGGTCTGGAAAGCTACTTAAAACTCCAACGCCGCCGAAGAAGACCCCACTGACCACTCCACCAAAAATTAGGTCCAAAGCAATGCTCGCACACCAGACTAAGCTTGATGGACCGAAACAGCCTGAGGGAACTGAAGAGAGCTCGCCGAAGGAAGCACAACCCGTGAGGTACCTTAGTAGAACCACGGAGGCCAAAGCGTGTCTCTCAAAAGCCAAGATCCAACTCTTAAGCTCCAGAAACCTTAAGAAAGAGATTAAGGACGAGATCACAAAAGCAGTGGAAAGGCTTTACCAGCTGGTGAAGGAGGCTGAAGCAGAAAAGGAAACAAGATTACTTGAGGTAGAAAAACCGGAAACCCGAAAGGCGCCCAAGTCGACCACAGATGAACCGACAGAGCTGATGAAAGGCCTTGTGGAAGGCCTTCAACAACACAAGCAGGCGTTGCAGGAATGCAAGGAGCACACTCAAGCTCTGTCGCAGCAACTACAGCAGACCCCTCGCTATGTAGCAGGCCAAGGCCCAACCTTCGCGGAGATGGCTGCAGGCCCGAGGCAGCACGTCCAAGAGTCTCTTCACTCGATGGTCGTATCATCCGTGAATGATCAGGACACGAGTGAAGAGGTTATTGAGAAGCTCCGGATGGCCGTCGATGCCCGTAATGAGGGCACTAGGGTGGAGCGGCTGCGCAAGGCGAGGGACCAAAAGGTGGTGGTCGGCTTTAGGACCAAGGAGGAGCTAACCAGGGTGACCGAAAGAATACGGAAAGCTGGCAACCTAGTGGTCGAGGAGATGAGAAATAAGGACCCGCTCATCATAGTCAAGGACGTTCTTTCGTGTCACACGGATGTGGAGGTTATACAGGCCCTTAAAAGGCAAAACACCCATCTAGTCGGGGACATACCTGCGGAGGAGTGGAGGTTGGGGGTGAAGTACCGTCGAAGGACGAGGAACCCCCACATGTGCCACGTCATCTTGCAGGTGTCCCCTACGGTATGGCAGAGGCTGACAACGGCGGGTCGCGTGCACATCGACCTACAGCGAGTGCGAGTGCAGGATCAGTCGCCACTGGTGCAGTGCACTCGCTGTCTGTGCTTCGGCCATACTCGTAAGCTGTGCACGCAGCCCGCCGACCTCTGCATCCACTGTGGAGACCCCCACATGCGTGCTGACTGCCCGTCACGTCTGGCAGCGGAGGCGCCGAGTTGTCACAACTGCCTGATATCCAAAATGGAGAAGACCGACCACAACGCCTTCGACAGCGGGTGCCCCATACGTGTCAAATGGGACGCGTTAGCACGCCTGTCGGTGGCTTACTGCTAAGGTGCAGCCAATGTTTCCCGGAACTGAGACGTTTGACCACAGCGGTATTGTTTCTAAATTCATAATTATACCAACAAGAACTGAAACCAAACAACATGCGAATTGGAGCCAATTTAATGAAAAATTGGCCCAATTAAAAGCAGACACAGAATTAGACTCTTTAGGATTTAAAATAATTATTAATATTGTAGATTCAGCAAGTAGTAACAAAGATATTTTTACAGATACCAAAACCAGAAATAGATGCAAACTTAGGTTACCGTTGTGGTCGAATAAGCAGGACAGACTAAAAGAGCTAATTTTAATTATTGTATTTAAAATAACAGCAGTAAGTCTGCCAGAATGGAGAAAAACTAAACTAGGACAAACATATTACACTAAATTAGAAGTAAACATTTATTGTAAAAAAAGGAATAATAACATAAAAGATCAGAATTAAAAATAATGACTATATGATATATTGTATATATATTAGCATAGCCATATTATAAATATTGTGAAGATTAGTTATAGACTCAGAAATATATTTGGTATAAGCGTAGACTCTGAAAATAAAACAGATAAAAAGTTATTAGGTATGTACCCGTAGGTTAGCTTGTTAAAACCGCTGCACAGAAACATGAATGTTTTGTTGTTTTGAATGTTATTTTGTGGAAAAGTGGATGAAGGAAGATGACCGCTGCCAGAAACTCTCGATTTCCCGAAATGGGATAGGATATAAGGAAATGACAAAAAGAACGACATAAATCAGAATCATTGCCAAACAAGGTCTCTGATCATGTCAGAGGGACACTGAGCAAAGGCAGGAGTGGGTTTTAGCCGGTAAGAGTCCGGCACTGCCCAGACTGGCTCATAAGTGAGGCAGTCTGGGCGTCCATGAGGATTTCCCACTCCTGCTAAAAAAAAAAAAAAAAAAAAAAAAAAAAAAAAAAAAAAAAAAAAAAAAAAAAAAAAAACCTAACCTAACCTAACCTAACCTAACCTAACCTAACCTAACCTAACCTAACCTAACCTAACCTAACCTAACCTAACCTAACCTAACCAGTCAAAAACAAGGACCCGCTGGTAATCATGAAGGACGTCCTCTCTTGCCACTCTGATGTGGAGGTTACACAAGCACTACAACGACAGAACACCCACCTGATCGGGGACGTACCTGCAGAGGACTTGAGGTTGGGGGTGAAGTACCGTCGTAGGACGAGGAACCCCCACATGTGCCACGTCATTCTGCAGGTGTCCCCTACAGTATGGCAGAGGCTGACTATGGCGGGTCGCGTGCACATAGACCTACAGCGAGTGCGAGTGAAGGACCAGTCTCCACTGGTGCAATGCACTCGCTGTCTGCGCTTTGGCCACAGCC